>JAILYA010000121.1:564736-571728 GCA_021437795.1 Rhodamnia rubescens | reverse complement strand
CCTAAACCCTAAACCCTAAACCCTAAAACCCTAAACTCCTAAACCCTAAACCCTAAACCCTAAACCCTAAACCCTAAACCCTAAACCCTAAACCCTAAACCCTAAACCCTAAACCCTAAACCCTAAACCCTAAACCCTAAACCCTAAACCCTAAACCCTAAACCCTAAACCCTAAACCCTAAACCCTAAACCCTAAACCCTAAACCCTAAACCCTAAACCCTAAACCCTAAACCCTAAAACCCTAAACCCTAAACCCTAAAACCCTAAACCCTAAACCCTAAACCCTAAACCCTAAACCCTAAACCCTAAACCCTAAACCCTAAACCCTAAACCCTAAACTCCTAAACCCTAAACCCTAAACCCTAAACCCTAAACCCTAAACCCTAAACCCTAAACCCTAAACCCTAAACCCTAAACCCTAAACCCTAAACCCTAAACCCTAAACCCTAAACCCTAAACCCTAAACCCTAAACCCTAAACCCTAAACCCTAAAACCCTAAACCCTAAACCCTAAACCCTAAACCCTAAACCCTAAACCCTAAACCCTAAACCCTAAAACCCTAAACCCTAAACTCCTAAACCCTAAACCCTAAACCCTAAACCCTAAACCCTAAACCCTAAACCCTAAACCCTAAACCCTAAACCCTAAACCCTAAACCCTAAACCCTAAACCCTAAACCCTAAAACCCTAAACCCTAAACCCTAAAACCCTAAACCCTAACCTAAACCCTAAACCTAAACCCTAAACCCTAAACCCTAAACAAACCCTAAACCCTAAACCCTAAACCCTAAACTCCTAAACCCTAAACCCTAAACCCTAAACCCTAAACCCTAAACCCTAAACCCTAAACCCTAAACCCTAAACACCCTAAACTCCTAAACCCTAAACCCTAAACCCTAAACCCTAAACCCTAAACCCTAAACCCTAAACCCTAAACCCTAAACCCTAAACTCCTAAACCCTAAACCCTAAACCCTAAACCCTAAACCCTAAACCCTAAACTCCTAAACCCTAAACCCTAAACCCTAAACCCTAAACCCTAAACCCTAAACCCTAAACTCCTAAACCCTAAACCCTAAACCCTAAACCCTAAACCCTAAACCCTAAACCCTAAACCCTAAACCCTAAACCCTAAACCCTAAACCCTAAACCCTAAACCCTAAACCCTAAACCCTAAACCCTAAACCCTAAACCCTAAACCCTAAACCCTAAACCCTAAACCCTAAACCCTAAACCCTAAACCCTAAAACCCTAAACCCTAAACCCTAAACCCTAAACCCTAAACCCTAAACCCTAAACCCTAAACCCTAAACCCTAAACCCTAAACCCTAAACCCTAAACCCTAAACCCTAAACCCTAAACCCTAAACCCTAAACCCTAAACCCTAAACCCTAAACCCTAAACCCTAAACTCCTAAACCCTAAACCCTAAACCCTAAACCCTAAACCCTAAACCCTAAACCCTAAACCCTAAACCCTAAACCCTAAACCCTAAACCCTAAACCCTAAAACCCTAAACCCTAAACCCTAAACCCTAAACCCTAAACTCCTAAACCCTAAACCCTAAACCCTAAACCCTAAACCCTAAACCCTAAACCCTAAACCCTAAAAACCCTAAACCCTAAACCCTAAACCCTAAACCCTAAACCCTAAACCCTAAACCCTAAACTCCTAAACCCTAAACCCTAAACCCTAAACCCTAAACCCTAAACCCTAAACCCTAAACTCCTAAACCCTAAACTCCTAAACCCTAAACCCTAAACCCTAAACCCTAAACCCTAAACCCTAAACCCTAAACCCTAAACCCTAAACCCTAAACCCTAAACCCTAAACCCTAAACCCTAAACCCTAAACCCTAAACCCTAAACCCTAAACCCTAAACCCTAAACCCTAAACCCTAAACCCTAAACCCTAAACCCTAAACTCCTAAACCCTAAACCCTAAACCCTAAACCCTAAACCCTAAACCCTAAACCCTAAACCCTAAACTCCTAAACCCTAAACCCTAAACCCTAAACCCTAAACCCTAAACCCTAAACCCTAAACCCTAAAACTCCTAAACCCTAAACCCTAAACCCTAAACCCTAAACCCTAAACCCTAAACCCTAAACCCTAAACCCTAAACCCTAAACCCTAAACCCTAAACCCTAAACCCTAAACCCTAAACCCTAAACCCTAAACCCTAAACCCTAAACCCTAAACCCTAAACCCTAAACCCTAAACCCTAAACCCTAAACTCCTAAACCCTAAACCCTAAACCCTAAACCCTAAACCCTAAACCCTAAACCCTAAACCCTAAACCCTAAACCCTAAACCCTAAACCCTAAACCCTAAACCCTAAACCCTAAACCCTAAACCCTAAACCCTAAACCCTAAACCCTAAACCCTAAACCCTAAACCCTAAACCCTAAACCCTAAACCCTAAACCCTAAACCCTAAACCCTAAACCCTAAACCCTAAACCCTAAACCCTAAACCCTAAACCCTAAACCCTAAACCCTAAACCCTAAACCCTAAACCCTAAACCCTAAACCCTAAACCCTAAACCCTAAACCCTAAACCCTAAACCCTAAACCCTAAACCCTAAACCCTAAACCCTAAACCCTAAACCCTAAACCCTAAACCCTAAACCCTAAACCCTAAACCCTAAACCCTAAACCCTAAACCCTAAACCCTAAACCCTAAACCCTAAACCCTAAACCCTAAACCCTAAAACCCTAAACCCTAAACCCTAAACCCTAAACCCTAAACCCTAAACCCTAAACTCCTAAACCCTAAACCCTAAACCCTAAACCCTAAACCCTAAACCCTAAACCCTAAACCCTAAACCCTAAAACCCTAAACCCTAAACCCTAAACCCTAAACCCTAAACCCTAAACCCTAAACCCTAAACCCTAAACCCTAAACCCCTAAACCCTAAACCCTAAACCCTAAACCCTAAACCCTAAACCCTAAACCCTAAACCCTAAACCCTAAACCCTAAACCCTAAACCCTAAACCCTAAACCCTAAACCCTAAACCCTAAACCCTAAACCCTAAACCCTAAACCCTAAACCCTAAAAACCCTAAACCCTAAACCCTAAACCCTAAACCCTAAACCCTAAACCCTAAACCCTAAACCCTAAACCCTAAACCCTAAACCCTAAACCCTAAACCCTAAACCCTAAACCCTAAACCCTAAACCCTAAACCCTAAACCCTAAAACCCTAAACCCTAAACCCTAAACCCTAAACCCTAAACCCTAAACCCTAAACCCTAAACCCTAAACCCTAAACCCTAAACCCTAAACCCTAAACCCTAAACCCTAAACCCTAAACCCTAAACCCTAAACCCTAAACCCTAAACCCTAAACCCTAAACCCTAAACCCTAAACCCTAAACTCCTAAACCCTAAACCCTAAACCCTAAACCCTAAACCCTAAACCCTAAAACCCTAAACCCTAAAACCCTAAACCCTAAACCCTAAACTCCTAAACCCTAAACCCTAAACCCTAAACCCTAAACCCTAAACCCTAAACCCTAAACCCTAAACCCTAAACCCTAAACCCTAAACCCTAAACCCTAAACCCTAAACCCTAAACCCTAAACCCTAAACCCTAAACCCTAAACCCTAAACCCTAAACCCTAAACCCTAAACCCTAAACCCTAAACCCTAAACCCTAAACCCTAAACCCTAAACCCTAAACCCTAAACCCTAAACCCTAAACCCTAAACCCTAAACCCTAAACCCTAAACCCTAAACCCTAAACCCTAAACCCTAAACCCTAAACCCTAAACCCTAAACCCTAAACTCCTAAACCCTAAACCCTAAACCCTAAACTCCTAAACCCTAAACCCTAAACCCTAAACCCTAAACCCTAAACCCTAAACCCTAAACCCTAAACCCTAAACCCTAAACCCTAAACCCTAAACCCTAAACCCTAAACCCTAAACCCTAAACCCTAAACCCTAAACCCTAAACCCTAAACCCTAAACCCTAAACCCTAAACCCTAAACCCTAAACCCTAAACCCTAAACCCTAAACCCTAAACCCTAAACCCTAAACCCTAAACCCTAAACCCTAAACCCTAAACCCTAAACCCTAAACCCTAAACCCTAAACTCCTAAACCCTAAACCCTAAACCCTAAACCCTAAACCCTAAACCCTAAACCCTAAACCCTAAACCCTAAACCCTAAACCCTAAACCCTAAACCCTAAACCCTAAACTCCTAAACCCTAAACCCTAAACCCTAAACCCTAAACCCTAAACCCTAAACCCTAAACTCTAAACCCTAAACCCTAAACCCTAAACCCTAAACCCTAAACCCTAAACCCTAAACCCTAAACCCTAAACTCCTAAACCCTAAACCCTAAACCCTAAACCCTAAACCCTAAACCCTAAACCCTAAACCCTAAACCCTAAACCCTAAACCCTAAACCCTAAACCCTAAACCCTAAACCCTAAACCCTAAACCCTAAACCCTAAACCCTAAACCCTAAACCCTAAACCCTAAACCCTAAACCCTAAACCCTAAACCCTAAACCCTAAACCCTAAACCCTAAACTCCTAAACCCTAAAACCCTAAACCCTAAACCCTAAACCCTAAACCCTAAACCCTAAACCCTAAACCCTAAACCCTAAACCCTAAACCCTAAAACCCTAAACCCTAAACCCTAAACCCTAAACCCTAAACCCTAAACCCTAAACCCTAAACCCTAAAACCCTAAACCCTAAACCCTAAACCCTAAACCCTAAACCCTAAACCCTAAACCCTAAACCCTAAACCCTAAACCCTAAACCCTAAACCCTAAACCCTAAACCCTAAACCCTAAACCCTAAACCCTAAACCCTAAACCCTAAACCCTAAACCCTAAACCCTAAACCCTAAACCCTAAACCCTAAACCCTAAACCCTAAACCCTAAAACCCTAAACCCTAAACCCTAAACCCTAAACCCTAAACCCTAAACCCTAAACCCTAAACCCTAAAACCCTAAACCCTAAACCCTAAACTCCTAAAACCCTAAACCCTAAACCCTAAACCCTAAACCCTAAACCCTAAACCCTAAACCCTAAACCCTAAACCCTAAACCCTAAACCCTAAACCCTAAACCCTAAACCCTAAACCCTAAACCCTAAACCCTAAACCCTAAACCCTAAACCCTAAACCCTAAACCCTAAACCCTAAACCCTAAACCCTAAACCCTAAACCCTAAACCCTAAAACCCTAAACCCTAAACCCTAAACCCTAAACCCTAAACCCTAAACCCTAAACCCTAAACCCTAAACCCTAAACCCTAAACCCTAAACCCTAAACCCTAAACCCTAAACCCTAAACCCTAAACCCTAAACCCTAAACCCTAAACCCTAAAACCCTAAACCCTAAAACCCTAAACCCTAAACCCTAAACCCTAAACCCTAAACCCTAAACCCTAAACCCTAAACCCTAAACCCTAAACCCTAAACCCTAAACCCTAAACCCTAAACCCTAAACCCTAAACCCTAAACCCTAAACTCCTAAACCCTAAACCCTAAAACCCTAAACCCTAAACCCTAAACCCTAAACCCTAAACCCTAAACCCTAAACCCTAAACCCTAAACCCTAAACCCTAAACCCTAAACCCTAAACCCTAAACCCTAAACCCTAAACCCTAAACCCTAAACCCTAAACCCTAAACCCTAAACCCTAAACCCTAAACCCTAAACCCTAAACCCTAAACCCTAAACCCTAAACCCTAAACCCTAAACCCTAAACCCTAAACCCTAAACCCTAAACCCTAAACCCTAAACCCTAAACCCTAAACCCTAAACCCTAAACCCTAAACCCTAAACCCTAAACCCTAAAACCCTAAACCCTAAACCCTAAACCCTAAACCCTAAACCCTAAACCCTAAACCCTAAACCCTAAACCCTAAACCCTAAACCCTAAACCCTAAACCCTAAACCCTAAACCCTAAACCCTAAACCCTAAACCCTAAACCCTAAACCCTAAACCCTAAACTCCTAAACCCTAAACCCTAAACCCTAAACCCTAAACCCTAAACCCTAAACCCTAAACCCTAAACCCTAAACCCTAAACCCTAAACCCTAAACCCTAAACCCTAAACCCTAAACCCTAAACCCTAAACCCTAAACCCTAAAACCCTAAACCCTAAACCCTAAACCCTAAACCCTAAACCCTAAACCCTAAACCCTAAACCCTAAACCCTAAACCCTAAACCCTAAACCCTAAACCCTAAACCCTAAACCCTAAACCCTAAACCCTAAACCCTAAACCCTAAACCCTAAACCCTAAACCCTAAACCCTAAACCCTAAACCCTAAACCCTAAACCCTAAACCCTAAACCCTAAACCCTAAACCCTAAACCCTAAACCCTAAACCCTAAACCCTAAAACTCCTAAACCCTAAACCCTAAACCCTAAACCCTAAACCCTAAACTCCTAAACCCTAAACCCTAAACCCTAAACCCTAAACCCTAAACCCTAAACCCTAAACCCTAAACCCTAAACCCTAAACCCTAAACCCTAAACCCTAAACCCTAAACCCTAAACCCTAAACCCTAAACCCTAAACCCTAAACCCTAAACCCTAAACCCTAAACCCTAAACCCTAAACCCTAAACCCTAAACCCTAAACCCTAAAACCTAAACTCCTAAACCCTAAACCCTAAACCCTAAACCCTAAACCCTAAACCCTAAACCCTAAACCCTAAACCCTAAACCCTAAACCCTAAACCCTAAACCCTAAAACCCTAAACCCTAAACCCTAAACCTTAAACCCTAAACCCTAAACCCTAAACCCTAAAACCCTAAACCCTAAACCCTAAACCCTAAACCCTAAACCCTAAACCCTAAACCCTAAACCCTAAACCCTAAACCCTAAACCCTAAACCCTAAACCCTAAACCCTAAACCCTAAACCCTAAACCCTAAACCCTAAACCCTAAACCCTAAACCCTAAACCCTAAACCCTAAACCCTAAACCCTAAACCCTAAACCCTAAACCCTAAACCCTAAA
>JAILYA010000121.1:544736-549736 GCA_021437795.1 Rhodamnia rubescens | reverse complement strand
CTACAGCGGTCATCGAATTGAAACCAATGTTGATCGTAACCCAAGGAAAATACCTGACTAGGCGTAAGCTAATGCTAAACCTAATCCTTCTCATTACCCGCATCAAGGTCATCTAGCTAATTCAAATCCAAATGTTGAAGCGCCATCTAAGGCTCCTCCTATCATTATTGACCTTGAAAAGAAGGAAAAATAGTCTTCTAAAATTGAGGAAGAGACCAAGAGGTTAAGCTAAGATAGAGGAATGCCTAGCTAGTCAAGAATACGAGCTATCCAGATTTGATAAAGTGACACCATTCACCAAAATTGAAGTTCCCTTTGATTATAAAGAACCTAACTTTGTGAGGAAATACAACGGGACCAAATGTCCCAAGGCGCACTGACGTACTATTTGCGTCGAATGGCTCAATACTTGGATAACATCCCATTGTTGGTAAACACTTTTAAGAACATTTATCCGATGCAGCCTTGGCTTGGTTCATTAGCCGGAACCCGAAAGCCTTCTCGATTGGGATAAATTTGCCGATGAGTTCCTTCAACGGTACAAGTTCAACACATTGACTACATTCACTAGAGAAGATCTCACGAGGACATTGAAGGGGAAGAATGAAGGTATTTGAGCCTATACTTAGAGATGGAGAGCCTTCACAGCTCAAGTAAAGCCACCACTCCTTGAAGATGAATTGGTTGATCCATTCTTGAAAGCGTTACCTTTCGAGTTTTTTGACAAGTTAAATACCTCCAGATGTCAAACGCTCACGCACTTGATAAAGGTGGTGAAACATCATGAATGGGCTATAAGAGAAAAGAAGATACCCGATGCTACATTCAAACGACAACATCCAAGCAAGAAGAGAAAGGTAGTAGACTCGAGATATTGCCTTTGTTCTCAATTCCGTTAAGCAAAAGAATTCCCGAACTCAACTTTAACTCAAGGGAGTATGTCCGAGCCAAAAAGAAAACATCAATTTTCACACCACTCGCACATCATCCATCAAAGCTCTTACCTATGCTTCTTGAAGGATGTTTGATTGCCAAAGAGCCACCAAACTTTTTGAAATTTTTTTGACACAAACTTTTGAAAAATATTTAAGTCATGTGATTCAAAATTTCTCCAAAGGGAGTTTTAAACATGAGTTTTATATGATAATGTGTTTGGATAAGTTTCCTTCACAACCTCATTTTTTTATCCTCTTTGGTGAATCCTTGTCTCGCAAGATTTAGGATCACGTCATCTTTATAGGAGTTTCTTAAGTCCTACCGATATGGTTCGCTTTAAGACCCATTTTTTGAAAATTTGATTAGGCTTTGAGCTTCGTAAGTTTTCTAGTATCCCTAGATCCTAAGAATGGCACATTCCTTTTGAAAATTTGATACGGGTTTGAGTTTCGCAGGTTTTCTCGATACCCCCGCATCTCATGATGGCACCCATATTGGCAAATCCCTTTTATAAGATCGTCCAATCTTTTAAATCATATTTGCAAATTCCTTCCTACAAGGTCGCCCAATCTTTTAAATCATATTGGCAAGTCCCTTCCTATAGGGTCGCTCCAATCTTTTAAATCACAAAATTCTAAAACAATTGTCTCTCTCTCGTAAGAGTCATTTTATGATCAAATCCACCGTACGGATCAAAATTTTAAAACGGCTGTCTCGTCCTTAAGAGTCATTTTATGGTCGTATCCACATTGGGGAACAAAAATTTAAAATGACTGTCCCTATCCTTAAGAGTCATTTTATGGTCGATTCACCATCTCGGATCAAAATTTTAAAAATGACTATTTCTCGTTCTTATGAGTCATCTTGTGGTTGGATCTACCATACGATCAAAATTTTAAAACGGCTATCTCTATCCTTAAGAGTCATTTTATGGTCAAATTCACTATACAAATCAAATTGTTAATCCACCTTATGTGCTCCTACGCCGAATCCTACAAGATTCATTTATCACTCATGAATCAACAACATTCATTAGACCATCGACAAGTAAGAATTAGGTGAATCTCTCTCCTCTAATTCTCTTTCATGAAGAAAGAATGGAATGTACTCACTATCCGATTAGAGCTTACGCATGGGTATGAAAATTGAATGTCATGGCCCGCTTTCTTTTATTTTTCTTTTATATTTCCCGAATTGAGTCAATTAAGTCTCAGGTAGTCATCTTGTCTTTGAGAAGAACCTCTAACGAGATCCCTCTCAAAGAGGGGCACCACGATACCCGATTTTTATTAGCAAGATTTCGTAAAAAATTTCAAAAATTCATAAAACATTCATAAAAAGTTGAAAATTGAAAATCAACTTTGGAGACCTTGGCCAAGCCTAGGAACCATTTTTAAACGAAAAATAATTTTTCATATTTTTTGCAATTTTTAATATTTTTTAAAATAGAAAAATACTTGAAAAATCCAAACAAATAGCAATTCAGTCAAAACAAATATGTAAAAATATTCTGTATTTTTCTCTTAATCCCCTTTTTATTTTGACCTACCATAAATTCAAAATCTGGTTCAGGCCTATGTATTCCTTCATAACACATAAGCTTGAATTAGGCAAAAAAATACCATTTTAATCATTTAATTTGTGATTTTCACATTTTTGAAGCCTTGACATTCAACTTGATTATCCTACATTACAATTAGGTCCTCAGATTACAATAAATTGCACAATTTGGACTTAATTGCATAAAAACTTTTCAATTTTGTCCATAGATCTTATTCAAAGCCAAATTAATTAAAAATCTAGGGACCGTCCTGGCCAAGGTAAGACCTCTACCCTATATATTTCAACTTGCTGGATAGATTGGTAGGGGTGGTCTAGTGCTATTTGGCCATTTAGGTGTCAATTTGATGATTTCAATGTTCGGGTCAAGGAACAAATTTGGGATTTTTATACAATTCGTTGAAAATTTTGAGGAAAATTACATTTTCATATAATATTCATGCCCTAAATGCAATTTTCAAATTTAATTTGTAAAATTTTGAAGTTTACGGGTCGATTTGGTCATTTCAAGTTACTGGGTCCGTCGGGTCAACCTGCGACGGACCTACGTAACCCTGCGACCTTCTCCTTCTTTTACCCCATTTTCACGCAATTTGAATTTTTGTAGGCCGATTTTGATCGTGAAATTGACGAACCAATCGGCCATAATTGATGGAGCTTGGGAAGGGCTTTTGTCCGCCATCGTGTTCCGCGTGAATCAAGACTAGTATCGGGCCAATGGTTACCGGTCTTTAGGAAGCGATTGAACCCGCCTCCACCCGCCTAATATCTACTAAACGGTGAGTTCGAATTTCAAGCCTTCTCTTTATGTGTGTTTTACTCCTTGAACATCACTAAGCATGGTCGCACTTTGTTTTGAATTGATCTTGCCTGAAAAACTCGAGTCGAGCCTTCAACTACACCTCAAACCATCACGATTTGGCCAAAGAATCCCGGCAATCTACAAAGCATGATCGAAGCCTCGTAAGTTTTTTGAACTGATTTGAGTGTGATTGTAGCTTGAATTGCATTGTTATGCTCTATATTCGATGATTTTGACCGCCATGTCTCAGACTGGGTTCAAGTTTAATTGATGGTGATTCTATGGGCAAAATGCTATAATTTTAAGATATGTTGCTCTAGAAGTTACGACAAATCGATCGGCACCGATTTCAGCCGATCGCCAAGGTTTCACCGCTTGGATCTCGTCGGAGAAGCCTTAGCCATCCATTTACTCGAGTTGCGCGGAAGACGAAGACCGCCGCCTTTGTCCGACTTGGTCAACGCCTCGATGTGGCACTTACGTAGTGCCACGCGCACCGACACGCGGCACCACTCAACAGTCTTATTCTCGAGAATATTTTTGTAAAAACAAAACCTAGATAGGATGGCTGGCATTAGGCCACGCATCACAACTGGGAATTTTCAAAAATAATTTGATTTTTTAGTTTTATAAAAACATTTTCAAAAATTTAAAATAAAATTTGATATGACGTTCCGTAATAGTCTCGCTGCAATCATAGCCGTAGGTTTAGTATGCAGATCGAACGCACGAGAGTTAGTCTCTCCATTTGATATCGACCATCCATTTTAGTATTCGATCGACGGCTCGGGATTATTCTTACTTTGATCGTAGCTATACATTTTAGTATTCGAACTAATGGTCGAGGCTCGGCCACGTGTTCAATAGGAATCGTTATATTAGAAATTAGATTTCTAAAATTGGAAAATGCTTATAAAATCAGGAAAAAATTTTAAAAAAATAGAAAATGCTTATAGGGCTCCATTTCATCCTCGAAAGGTGTCCGGGTTGACCTAGTCCCAAAGAGATTAAAAAATTTTAAAAAATAATTCGGAAATTCATAAAAAATTTAAAAAATCAATAAAATTCCAAAAAATTAGAAAAAATAGGAAAATTTCCAAAACAAATCACAAAAAATGGAAAATGACCACATTCAACCTGGGTTTGATCCCAACTTATGATTTATGGGTTTCCAAGCCTTTCTAAATGACCATTTTACCCTTTGGGCATTCGGCCATCACATTTTCCAAACCAACTCCGGATTTTTAATTAGTCATTCCCTAAACCTATAGGGCTATACTAGGCATGCCATGTTGATTTGATCTAATTGATTAATGCGATTTATCTTGACATGCCATTGATTCCTTGATATGCGCATTTAATTTCATGATTGTGGCCGATAGGATAAAAAATTCATGATCCGCATGATATCCATATGTCGTTAGAGCCTACCTCACCTCCTCGAGTATCCGTATGAATTCTTAAATTAGAAAAAAATCAACTATGTACCGAAAGAGGCTGATGACATTCTTGATATAACAAAATCCTCGAACACATTTCTAGTTTTCATAGAATCAATTGGTTACTCCCGATCATTCAATAGGATTTCCGATCACACCCACCAAAAAATGATTGGTGGTGACTCCATTGGCACGTATACTATATACATACCACCCGACCACACTAAGGTCGACCCCGATTTTAATTTTGTTCACCGTTGTAA